>OZ010736.1:13078794-13113794 GCA_963932295.1 Tipula lateralis
TTTATTTCGAATAATAATATCCATCTCTCATACTTTAGATCTAAATACAGAAATTATTTAAATGAGCTTTTGATCGTTCTCTCTGTATATATATGGTATATATAGCACACAACGTCTTATTAAATTATAAATTACAGAAATTTTTGTTGGATAATAATTTATTTATATATACACACTCGTACGTACATATGTACTCTATATATTTCACCAAATTTATTATTTATAATTTTATTAATTTAAATAATATATTTTAATTTAAGAAGTATACTTCCTATGTATTTAAATTTTTGTTAATAAAATGGAATTAAAGATATATATATATACAGTTTAAGCACAAAAAGCTCAATTTTATAAAATTTTCTAAATATTACTTATGAATAAATTATCATTAGGCTGATTGAATCTATTATATATGTGTGGTGTTCCAAGCAACCCCTAGTATATATATATATATATATATATATATATATATATATATATATATATATATATATATATATATATATATATATATATATATATATATATATATATATATATATATATATATACAGGGTGTCCCCGATTGGGATGCTGATCCGTTACGGGCTGATTCCTTGGTTCATTTCATGAAAAAAATCGTATGGCAGGGGGGGTCAATTTTTGATATTCTTTGAGATACAGCGCGTTTAAAAAATTTGGTTCGGAAAAAAAGTACAAGCGGATATTAAGCTGTAACTTACAAAATTTTGTGTCGTGTTTTCATTCTTCGTCTCATAAGTAAAAAACTATAACACGTGGGTACAAATAATGTATTGAGGGATTGTAGAGGAGATCATAGCGGATTAAAATTAAGTACAAAAAAAAAAATTTATTAGGGCATTTTTTTGAGAAAAACTCAAATTTATGAAAAAAAATATCATTTTTTTTTTTATTTTTTTAACTTTAAAACGCCATAGCTCTTAAATGGATACAGATGCGAGATAGCCAATGAAATCTTAAATATAGCCTATTTAGTTTTCCGTCAAATAAGACTTTGTTAGTTGCTGTCCGATAAAAATTTTGTAAGTTACAGCTTAATATCCGCTTGTACTTTTTTTCTGAACCAAATTTTTTAAACGTGCTGTATCTCAAAGAATATCAAAAATTGACCCCCCCTGCCATACGATTTTTTTCATGAAATGAACCAAGGAATCAGCCCGTAACGGATCAGCATCCCAATCGGGGACATCCTGTATATATATTTATAAATATATATATATATATATATATATATATACATATATATATATATATAATTATATATATATATATATATATATATATATATATATATATATATATATATATATATATATATATATATATATTTATATTTATATTTATATTTATATATATATATATATATATATATATATATATATATATATATATATATATATATATATATGTATATATGTATATATTTATATATATATATATATATCTTTATATATATATATATATATATATATATATATATATATATATATATATATATATATATATATATATATATATATATTTATATATATAAATATATATATATTATATATATATATATATATATATATATATATATATATATAAATATATATATATATATATATATATATATATATATATATATATATATATATATATATATATATATATATATATATATATATGGGAATGTTGCGCTGCCCTGTGTATTATATGTAGTACTTAAATTTTTAATGTAATGTGAATTAATAAACAAAAATAGTAAATAGTGTTTGTAATTAGTGAAAATCTATAATATGCTAAAGAACAGAAACAAAATATAGATTTTGTGAAAAACAGTAAAGAATATACATAAATAGTCAAAAATATAGAAATATACAAAATATATAAGTGTCAAGTTCAAATTAACACGTTCACCATTAAAGTATAATTTTTAAAACTCTGCAACTTACAATTTTTATATTTTGTTATCAGTGAAGTTAAACATTTTTATACACTGCTGTGCATGAATTGCCTTATTTCTTATAATTTCTCAATGTGAAATGTGTAAAGAAATGACTGACTCAAGACAAAGAATAACTTTGCGATGTTTTGGGCGATGCAAAAAAGTGTGTCGATTGGAATCTCGAAAAGTATAAGAAATTGTTTCAGGAATGCCCCTATGCTAGATATGTCTGTACAGAATGCCAAAATCACGAGGTGGATATTATTTATGAGGAATTTAATAAGATGCACAAAATCAAAAAAACCAAAGAAGATATCGTAAGCCAGATTGATCCTAAGACTAAGAGCATTCCTTCAATGGGATACAAAAATGTTTCGAATGGAGGAATTATTCTACAGTGCGATTCTAATGAAGCAAAAGAAAAGCTGAAGCGAATCGGGAAAGATAAATTCGTTCTTAGCTGATAAACGACATAAAAGTAGTAACGACTTATCAAAGAAAAAATACGCGGAAAATCGATACAATCATTGAAGTTGATGCCACTTGCTTTAAAAAAATAATGGAGGCTGAAAAAATCAATATAAATTTTTATAGATGCCATGTAGTATAGAGTCAATTGGCTTAACAAGATGTTACAAATGCAATGGCTATTCACATCACGGAGATAAATATACCAGCAAGGTAACGTGCCCAAAATGTAGCGGAGAGTCCACAAATTTAAAGTCTATCGTCAAACTTCATGGAATTACACGAAATTATGTTCAATTATAAACCAGCATTAGTATTACTCAGTGAAACCAGAACAACTGACGACATGTACGATTCGGAATTTTATATTGATAACTACAAATTTATACGCTGCGATTCGGATAGCCGACATACAGGTGGCGTTGCTATATATGTATATTCATGAAAACATAATCATAGGCTAATGCAAGTGGTTCAAGAATACAGTAGAGTTACAACAACCAGCAAAACTTTAATAGATTTAGTGATAACTAATATAAAAAATGTGAAATGCGAGATAATTAAAGAACAACAAATTAGTGACCATCGTATGTTAAGCGTTAATATAAATTGTGGGAAGGCAAAATTTTCAGAGAATTGTGAGCCGATTGAAATACATTCGCGGAAAAATTATTCTCATGAATCACTAAACTACGCTTGCAATCAACAATTTTTGGGATGCCAAGATGAGAAATTTAACGAAAGAGATACCGATTTAAACGAAGAAGCCGAATATTTAGTGTTAAAGTTAAAGACTTGTGTGAATGAATTGACTTGTACAAAATTAGTTCATAAAACTAGTAAACTATCACCGAAAATTTGAAATAACTGAAGCAAGATAAACTGCGATGTTTTGGAATTATGAAAATTGTAAATGCAAAGGAGAGCTTTGATGGTTACAAAAGAGCCAGAAACATATATAAACAATTTTTTAGGAAGGAACAGTCTATTTATTACCAAAACAAATTCGAAGAAAACCAAAATAACCCAAAAAAACTATGGAGAACGTTAAAATCTATGTACAAACCCAAAACCACAACACAATGGGATATTCAATTTAACAATAAAGTATACTAACCGATAAACAAGAATTGGCCGAATCTTTAAATAACACATTTGTATCCAGTGTGGTTGACATTCATAGCAATATTCCGGATGTAAAGAATTTTAATGAATCGAACGCTTATCTTTACACAGTTCCATTTAGTTTCCGAAACATAACATGGCAAGGGGAAATAAAACTATTAGAAGTTTGAAGTCGAATGCTGGGATTGATGGTATCAACCGTAGACGTTATATGAAGAATGAAATATTTGCATCAAAATTTACGCATTTAATCAATAAGAGTTAAAATGAAGCTAAAGTTCAGAAGTCATGGAAAATATCAACGGTTATTCCAATTCCAAAACCTTCTAATCCAAGAACACCAGAAGAACTACGTTCAATTAATATGCTACCAACATATGAAACTGTATGAAGGACCATTGCTTTTGGAATGAAACATCAACAATGATATAGTGGGAGTTATAAAAAATTGTAAAGTGAATATGTTTGCTGATGATACCTTAGTTACAATTGCTACACCAACTCTTATAGGAGCTATTCAAAAAATAAACGAAGATTTCTAAGTTAATCTAAGTAAATGGCTGAGCTTTCATAAGTTGGCTCTTAACATTACTAAAACAAAACACATGGTGGTGTCATTAACAACCAAACTATTATGTGACCAAATTATATTAATATATACTGAAGTCATTGAACGTGTCAGTTTAGTAGAATTAAGGGTAAAATGCCACGGGAGACGAAAATTATATTTTATGAATCACTTGTTGCGCCACATATTGATTATTGTTCTTCAGTGTTATTCATAATGAACCAATCACAAATATATCGTCTAAAAAAATTCAGAACAGATTTATGCGATGCATTTTAAGAGTAGAAAGTAGGACACATATATGTGAAATGGTTGAAGTACTAGGGTGGAAGTCTATTAATCAAAGAATACATTTTAATGTTTTAAAGTTAGTGTTTCGCCTTGAAAACGGAGATCTTCCAAACTACCTACATAAGCTCAATGTTGTACTCCTATAGTCCATAACTATAATATATATATATATATATATATATATATATATATATATATATATATATATATATATATATATATATATATATATATATATATATATATATATATATATAATTATATATACCCACATACTTGGCTACCCTAGTGACTGATAAGAAAGCACAAAACTATTTAATTATCGTAAATTTGAATTATTGGTGTCTCATCGAAATATAATTTTACTCACTTAGCGTATATATGAGTAATCGACCGATCGATCGAAAATGGACCAAAAAATGTTTGTTCACATCCCGATAATGGATAGCAGCTACTTATTGGTAATTACTCTGTATATTATAAAAGTATATAACTATGGTCGTTAAACCGATGAAAAATATACCAGAAGTAATTTAAATATCCATAATGCCCGATATATATATAGACGAGCTTTTATGCCGTACTTAGAAACGATAAAATAAAATGGAATTAACCAAGGAAAATGAGAAAAATAAATTTTTTAGAAGATTTAAGATTATCATTATTTTTAGATAGAGAGCACAAAATATAGAAACAGATGGTAACCATTTATTTCTGTAAGAAATAAAACAACAACAACAACTCAAATCCATTATGGTTTTTAAGATATCTTGTGGTGTTGAGCAAAATAATAATGCTCGGGTACTTATGCTGAATTCAAATCCCCAATATTTGTGTATAGTTGGAACGAGCTTTATATATTTCCAGCATGTATGGTTCGGCTGGATGGTCTTGGTTACATGTATTCACTTAAGTTTTCTAAAAATATAAACACACAAAAAAAAATTGTTAAATCTCTCTCGTTTTTATTTAACTTTTTGAGGTTGAAATTATTCTGGATATACATAACTTTGGTTGGTTTGGTAAGAGATAATGCCGTAGGTCACCTTTTTATGTTATTTTATCCTGAATTGTAGCCATGACAAACAAAAAATGGAGTATATCTCTGCGTAATGGTAATTATTTTCAATTTCAAGATTGTGACAACATAATAAATAACCAAAGTTGTTTATATTTTGTTGGTCAACAAAATATAAACAACTTTGGGAATTGTGAAAGATGTAGGACTTGAGATGGCGATGAGTTTGCTGTCGTTTCAACTTTGGGTCAGCATAATATGTATAGATATAAGCATTTCACGATTGTTCGGCACTTCCAAAAAGATGGTTTGTAGTGATAACTGCCTCCTTGAACCAATAAAGCAATACTTGCCTAGTGCTGGGGCTTTGCATGTTTAATCGTCCTAAACTGTTTCCTCCATTTAGGTTTAAAACAGATCCAAAATTGTAAAAGCGATTAGTCATCAAAATATTTATTTATTTATTTTATTTATTTATTTATTTATTAACAGCAATTTCGTACTCTATCGAATTGTACATCCTATTTTGAGCTTTAAGCTCATTTGTAATAAAATGTACATTTCATATTCAAAATATTCTAAATAGATGGGCCTCAAACTTTTCATACTTCTAGTTTTGCTAGACAGCACGAACTCACTTTTTGATCCATTCGTCTAACTTTCATGTTTAACCTAATTTTGGTTAAGTATAACTGAATAAACACGATTCAATTACGGCTGTTTAACATTTTGTGAATTCTAGAGTCAATTATATGAAATTTATTAATAAATTTGGAATTTTTTGTGTTGAAAAAATCACTCGACTTGACATGGAAGCAACAGAAGCTTTAGGACTTGAGAAGGCGGTGATTTTGCCGTTATTTGAACTCTGATTCAGAAACACACACCTACATCGTTCCAAGATTCTTTCTTCTGGCTTCACTATATATGTATCGATAACCAGTCACATTTCATTTTTGTAGTCCTCTTCTTCACATTGTGTCAACAGACTGAATTGATTAAGAACACTCGTTACCAGAATTTGTTATAGAGATGGTTACAGGTTCTTGGACAGCTACTTTTTGTCCTGTTAAGTTAGATGGACTCAAAAAATCAATCGTTATAAAAAAGCTCATCTTAAGATTTTAAAAAGTTCCTTCCTTACAAACACACTATTCCGACAATTTATATGGGTTTGACGTATCTTAAAATTTTATCAGAATATTCATCTTTAAAACTCTACTAGAAATACTTTTAATATGTTTACCTTACAGTTGTTGATTAATACTACAAGCATCATCGATTTTGGAAAACTGATTCAAGCCTTACAGAATATTGGATATCACCGTTGAAAATCGACCCAAATTGTACCGCCTGGGACTTCACTTTTTCGTTAATAAACCTGTAGAGAATTGCTGAACCCCCTGAAGATTTGCTGTAGCAGTTCGCTTAAATCTGTTTTCTATCGCTACACACAGATAGCCTGCTTGATTAACTCAAACACTATATGCCGCTAGTAATCAGATGGGTACTGCTGTATGGATGTGAAACGTGGAAACATACGCAAAAAATCACACGAAGACTCCTAGTGTTTGTGAATAAATGCCTTAGGTGATTGCTCAAATTCTTCTGGCCACATACGAACACAAATGAAGAATTACTGCAACAAACAAAACAAGTCGACATTGAGAAGGAGATCAGGAAGCGGAAATGGAGATGGACAAGACACACGCTAAGAAAGACACCAAATGACAAAACCAGGATCTCGCTGAAATGGAATCCACAAGGAAAAAGGAAAGTTGGAAGGCAGTGACTTGAAAAAGAACGGAGCTAGCTGAAGCAAAACATCTTGGAAAAACATGGGTGGAACTAAAGAGAATAGCTCCAAACAGAGTTCGATAGTCCAGTCTAGTAGCGCCCTATGCTCCTAAGAATGGAGATAAAGGAGAAAAAAAATTAGATGGGTGGGAGGATCAATTAATCATTGTGGGTTAATCATCCTACGCACTTCTACGTCACTAGATCATCTCTTTGAAAAAAGTATTTAGACGCGTATAATATTTAAGTACCAACAATCTTACACCTGGTAGGATAGAGAAATTATAAGTAAGATTGTTTTTTTCTTGTTCTTCCATCGTACACCTCATTCAAAAAACCAAATCTTTCTGCCCCTTTTTCAGCTAACTTCGCAACATGAAGAGCAGTGATCCAAAATCTTCCGAGTTCGTTGAGCTTAACGATCTTCATATAAAAGTTGCAACAAACTCACACATCACATTAAGATAAGAAACTTCGATCAATCCATCTTGGTAAAAACTGTCCACGTATCTCTTTCGGACTTCTTCACTCAACTTTCAAAACTAGTTAAATTGCCTACTGTATATATGACACCCCGAAACGACCTTTCTTAATTTTCACTTACCAATTTGACACTCTGTACAATGGCGTGTATCTCAGCACTCGGACACAATTTTCGATCTTGATTGGTTAAATAATGGAGTTTTCTGCTACCAGCAGCAATCAATTAGTGTCACGGTGACTATGACTGTTGCTTGTGAGATTATTCATGCTGGCTGACCTTTAAATCGTCTCTGTTTCACTCTTATAGACCCCAGAAAATCTTAAAGAAGAACCACACTTTTAAACCACAATATTGTTCAGCGATAAGCCTCATTTCTAGCTTAATTGCTAAGGTTATAAGCAAACTTGCCATATTTGGGCTGAAAAGCAGCCCAAAGAGGTTGAAAAGGTACCATTATATTCAGAAAAAAGAAAGGTAGTTTAATTGTGGTTTATGGACTGATGGAATGGACTGATAATAACGAACTATTTTGCATCATGATAACGAACTATTTCCTGCCCAAAGTGCAAGCTAGTGATTTCGACGGTACTTTCTTCCAACCAGATGGCCAAAGAGTCTGTAAAACCTGGTCATGTTATATCACACCTTTAGACTATTTTAATATATACTCTTAAAAAAATAACTGTATATACTAGTTCGGATATAGTAAAGATTAAAACAATTAGTTCGTATGCTCACCACCAGAGATGCTTACATACTCATCACATGGTCTGTTGCTCCAATACTCAAACATGAAGCCGGATGACATATTAGCATTAACAGCAACACAAGTAAAGGTTTGGCAAACTGAATAGTGAATCACGCCAAAAAAGCTTTAAAAGCTTCACGTTTAAAAATTCAAGTTTATATCCTCTTTTGACTGTAATAGATTTTGATTAATTAAATTTCCAATAAAGCTTTCACATAAATCAAGGAGTAATGGCGATGGTATGAAGGAAGCTTTTTATTTTATATACTTGTTCCAAAGCTTCGTGTAACATCGAAACGTTCGATAAAACGATCACTGCTGTAAATAACTGAGCTAGACACATTGATTGGCACTTAAAACCTGTAAAACACCTGAGCTTTCACACTGTTAGTTATTTAACTGTAGAATCATAAATAAAATAAGTTTTAATGAGATTATTTTAATGATTAAAAGTTTTGTTGATTTACATAAAATATATGTGAATGCACCATAACAAAAATTTACGAGTGTAGTTGCGCAACTATAACAAAACTTTCGATTCCATATAAACTCGTACACATCTGCACCGAGTATAAAGTATAAGAAATTCCTACGTCGTGTTTTATCTCTGCAGAATGTTTATTAATATTCTTAAACAACATAAATTTTAAAACCAACAATGACTTGTTCTTCGTCATTCAACAATTAAAAAAATATATTTTTGGTGTACGATGACTGTGCATAATCACATTTCGAATTTTCGATCTAATTAATAAACTTGCGCTATAAACTTTTTACTGCGAGTGCACGATAAACTACTTCTGTATACTCGTATGTTGGAGCTTCGACTTATTATAATAAACTCTTCAAACTGTTAAATGAGATTTTGAGTAAATTCCTTGATCTACAGTTTGTGCACGACATGGATAACCGCAACTTCGAGATTATATGCCAGATTTCTTGATTCTGGAGAACACCCTGGTGTTGGAATTTATAATTTTAGTCGTTATCCACTGTGGGACTAATATATAATAATTGGTACATAATCACATCACTGAGCTGTGTGGGTTGGTTTAAATGGCAGTCAGAATGTTATAAATGATGACAGTTTCATCCTATAAAAAGTGATAGTTGTGTGCCAAGGATGTTAAACACTTAGATTGTCTCAAACACGTTTGGTTCCATACTGGACTTAATCTCTGATTCACTTTCATTGAACTCCGCGGTCATGTATTAAGCATTACAAGATTCGTCTTGGAATTTGAATACACATTCAAAAATCACAATTCACCGACCAAATGGCGCAGTGGTTAAAGCTGCGGCAATTGGAACGGGAGGTTATGGGTTCAAATCCCGATAGAGGCAGGATGCAAAATGGATTTTTCACCAACTGATAACGATCGGTGGTGTGAAAAAACACTGCTTGACCCTCTGTTGGAGTGCAGAATTTATTGACCAACCCATATTTCATGTCAGTACTATAGGCTTGGGAGAGCTTTGAGCCCCAACACAGATTTCAAAGATTAAAACCGAATCACCAATTTGAACAACCATCTAAATTGTACAAATACTACAAATAATCCCTTGAACGATGCGTGTTTCAATTCAAAGCAAATTATTCAAAACAATCGTAGTATTGTTGTTCAAACTGAACAGGATATAAATCTGTTGGAAACTGTCTCGGGAAAACACTTGAAAACAATCAAGCAATTAAGACAAAATTAAGCTAGAAGGAGTGGTTTTTACCCCTAAACCATTCAAACCATTTTACCCCGAACACCAACTTGAACTTCAAACAGAGGTGGAATATTTACATGAACGTGTGTAGGAGCGTCCTAGGAAGGCATAGGGCTGTAAACCATAACTAGTGCACTGGCTTTATTCTGCCGTTGTTTATATGGAGATTGTTTGTGGTAGGCACTAGTTGTGGTAGCACCTGACAAATTTACTTACTAAATTGTGCAAAGAGCTTTAAAAATTATCTTTGCGTGGTTCAATCATAAACTGGATAACCATTTCAGGTTGAATCTCTGCGAATATTTAAAGAATAGCTCTATAAGCTTGAACTTTCTGAAGCGTGTATTGGACTGAAGTTAGAACGATTGAAGAGCTTTTGAATTGGGTGAGACATAATCTGTCATCCACAGTCAATATCGGAATCTACACATTGATAGAGAGGCTGCAATCAACTCCCTGTTCGGATTCACATAAAGTGGAGTTGAATTACCATCTTAGCGAGATGACTGAAAATTTTCTGAATATCTGGGTGCTTGAACGTTTTGTGAAAGTTGAATACAATCCAAATTTTAACTGTAACCAGAAAGTTAGGGTTAACGATTAGAAGAGGTCTGATGAGTTGACGGAGGTTAACCTTAAAGGATAGGAAGACAAGTTTGACATGTGGAATATACGAGAATATTGCGTCTGGTACGTTATGACTTTTTGTAGGAACGCATAGGAGAATTAGAAGATGACTCAATCCCTCAACTCCAGTCTCGTCTAGCACACAAATACATTTGTGTAAGGTGTATGTAATATATTTTCATCTCATAACAAAGTCATTTTGTATGCTGACTGTTAATGTGACAGTCTCCTACACCAGTTTTGCTGTATCAATTACAATTTTTAAACTTTTCGGATTTACTTTTAATTTTCGAACCGTAAAGGTGAATATATTCGTTAACTGCACCTTTTAATCCGCTGAATTTCGGTAGCGTGGACCAAAAAATAAATTTAAACGAAAAATGTATAATTAATACAGTTCGCCACAGCTTTCAGATATAGAAAAACAGCTTTTGAAAGTATCAAGCGATTTCACCTAATTAAATTTACATTTTTTTACGGTCGCACAATCTTGATAATTTAATCTTTTTACCTGCACAATAGTGTCTTAATATTTTAAACGAATTATCCGGCTCAAAAGTTATTTATATTCTACGCCTACCGTTTTCACGTTTGCCTATATATATATCTAGCCGATGTCAAAAAATTATCTGGATCTCAAACAAACAAACAAAATCCAATTTAATTTCTAATTTAAATCTTTCATACAGCGTACATAATGATAGATAGTCGTCTGTCTTCCTTAATCTCGTTTCCAAGAAATCAAAATAAATATAATTAATACAACAACAAAAAATTCAATCAAAGTCACAATGTGAAGGCACTAAAAATTAATGCAAGAATTTCGATTCGTCTCATTCCACGAGACGCCATGCTGTACCAACCCAAAGTGTTTGCTGGAAAGGAGAGTAAATTAAATTTTCGGTTGACAATCGCACGCTCGACTGGAATATATGGCACACAAAAATTAAAATGCCATAAAATTATAATTTATTTAAATCGTATATTGTATTCGGCACGCCTAATACATGTTTCAAGATGACAAATTACGGTATAGCACATATCGAACAAAGGAAGGCAGAAGCGGCACAAAAAAAAATTCACTTCCTTTCAACCTAAATCAAAATACACAACAATCCACACATATATATGTATATGTGTGTTTGTTTATAAATGTCTCGTCTTAGTGGAAATTACAGCAACAAAAAACTCGGTCGTCTTGAAAATTTCCTTCGATTATACATTTTATGCTACGTAAATATACACTTAAGGTGTGGTGTGATGTGACATTTTAGGCAAATTTAATTTTTATTTTTTGAATTAATCGTTTTTTGATTTGACAGTATCGTACCTTTTTATATTAATTCCCTAAAGTTTCGTGTGTTGCCTGCGCCACCCATAAACCCTACAGGTGTAGAGATAAGCTAAGCGCAACCAAGTGGGTATGGTTTTATACAACTTGCCAGGATTGATGCAGAGTTACTAACAATTGGTCGTTCGATCATGCATGGTTGATTCTTAATCGATAATCGACAGCAGGTTATCTATTAGTGGATCAGATATCATTATAACTCGTTATAGTCTAGCCTGGACCATTGTTGATTGATACTTAAATTGATCTTCGATAGACTATCTCATCAATATATGTATATATATATATATATATATATATATATATATATATATATATATATATATATATATATATATATATATATATATATATATCTGTTTATATATATATATATAAATATATATATATATATATATATATATATATATATATATATATATATATATATATATATATATACTTATATTTATATATATTTATATATATATATATATATATATATATATATATATATATATATATATATATATATATATTTATATATATAAATATAGAGAGAGAGAGAGAGAAAGAGAGAGAGAGAGCGAGATAGAGAGAGAAAGAGAGAGAGAGAGAGAGAGAAAGAGAGAGAAAAGCAATAGATCTGTCACAACGTATACCGTATTTTGTTGTGAATGTTCAAATTTAAGTAATACTTACTGTTATAGTAGGACGAAACTGTCGTCTAGATGGATGTCTTAAATGATCGATAACATTAACTACTGTATGTTGAAACGTAAAGTCCTGTTCAAGCTCAATCTTTGCAATCCAAGTGCTCTCTTATCAATCTACCCAATCATATAACAAGACAAACCACAATTGCGGCCACGTTTAATTTCAAAACCACTGATCTTACTATATATTTTGGAGTGGAAGTACGTTTCACTTCTATTACATCAGCAGATTTACCTTAGCTGGATAGTTTCAAAAGCTGCAAAGACTATGCACAGACTTAATAATGCAAAATAAGCGCATGACTATACCTCTAATGTACGATATTTTCCCACAATACACAGCAACGCATACAACCCATTGGTTTTTAAAACTATTCATTGGGCTGACCACCTACAATGTGCACCAATACGTTACAATGGCTCATTAGGTGTTAGGTGAAACGCGGTTAACTGCTGTTTAGACCCTTAACCTATAAAGATTATTTTTATACAACCGTAAAAGTACCAATGAAAACTGTGCTTTGCGTGTGATGAGTACACACGATCGAATTATAATCCCACGAGCTTTTCGATTAACCGGTTATGCAACAACTTCATCATCAGATCGAAACTGACCTAGTCAACACAACACAAGGTTATAACAAATTAAAATAACATATTTTCACACAGTTTGATGAGTCCTTTGGACCTGTTTAGATCATAACACGATACTATCGCACAATCTACTCACATTTAAGTAAGAGCGTCTAACGTTATACGGAAAAAATAGCTTCTCACAATGACATAAATATTAGTCCAAGAAGTTCGTCTCATAAATCTTTCAAAGCCAAACCACTGATCTGGTGGCAACACACAGTCCAATTCATCCCATGCCACAACAGTCTTTATTTATAAATGTGCGAAATGCGTCACACCAACAGCACCTAGAATAGAATTACGTTGCTATGGGTTTTAATTGTTATTTTTGCGGATTACTAATGGATGCTTAAATGGAAAAAGTGTCGATGTTAAATTAGGGAGAAGACAATGTGGAATAATGTAAATGGCTCCAGAACTGAGTATAATACCGTTCGTATCCGCATTCTGTCTAACCATAACTTCTTACAATGCGATTTATCTTGCTTCTTTCAATGGTGGTCGACTCTCTTCGCAGAACACCGACAACTGTCCAAGAAGTTCGTCTCATGATGCAACAAGGTCAAACAACTCAAAAAAGGACAACACTCAGTCAGTTGATCTCATGCTAAAACCAGTCTAAATCACTAAGCTCGCGAAATCAGGGACTCCAATACAATCCTATAATCATAAATGGAAGGGTAATCTACCTATAATACGAGATAATAGTTGGGGAACGGTAAGTTGAGATCGATGTGCAACTGAGTCGGATAGGACGATATAAATGGCCCTAGACCTGATTAATACCGATTCTATGAAGGAAAAGGGGCAACGATTTATCTCGAATGAAGTGAGGAGATGCTGGTATTCCTCGGCAAACCCTTCTTACTGAATAATTTCTCGCCTAATTATGCTTAGTCGCAAAGTACAAACGAGGAGCTTTAGAAACTTATATACGCAGTAACAATGTGTGAAAGTTTATAGGTACCTTGTCATGTGAAACATTTCTCTATATTACGTTACAAGTTGGACCGAAGCAAAACGAAAAGTGGATATTGCAGCAGCAATATGAGCACACAGATCAGAGGTCCAAATTCGTTTCACATTTTTTTTTGGACACCCGTCAGTACAAACGTCCACGCTCCAGGTAGCACTGCTTCATACATGTGATTTTACCTCTTCAAAGTATTGGGCTATTAATAATACCTACTCAAATCGTATGAAGTGATCTTCGTAATCGTTCTCGATAAGCAACTGGAGTGAGGATTTAGTATTTTACGGTTTGACCATATGAATGTAGAATTTTGCTAAAGTACAGGGAATAATTAATCCCATTTATGTACTGGACTTAAGGGTACATTGTTGTCCTATACATTTGTCTCATGAGAAAGATTTTTGCGACTGAACCGAACAAGTGGTTTAGTTAAGTCATTGCTCATTCTTTAAAAGCTTATTCGTTTATGTTTTATTATGATTGACAGTCCAACCCAGCTCAAACTCTTAACAATGGGCTTGGTATATATTGATCACATATAAAATCATGTTTTGGAGTTTACCGTCCAATTTATGTCAACATGTCTAAAACGTAGACCACCCACATAGCTATAGTACTGTGCTTTCAATTGTTTGTTTACTGTACAAACAACTTTGATGAGAACACATATATACCTAAAACACCAATGTGATGATAAATCACACCCATAAAATAAAAACAATCTTATCTCACCCAGAGTAACACGAACAATAATTATCAGGAAAATTTCGATTATGTATACGCGCAAGAAACATTTTTATTTCCATTCTTATCAAAACGAACAGCCACACCACATAAAAACATCAATCATCTTTTTTTTTTTTTGGTGAACATTAAAATTTTTATACATCTTCAGGGCATATATATGTATATTGTTGGGGAGCGATCATAAAACGAGGGCCCTGCAAACAACCAAAACCAACAGCGGCAGCCAAAAAAAATCATTTTTATCAATTCCCATTAAATATGTATAAAAAAAAAATTATTTCGTGTTGCTTGTGATAAAGTCAAAGCTTTTATTTGCTTTGAATACAAAACAAGCTTTTGTCACAAAACATTAAGAGATACATACGCATGTATCTGTGTGTTCGGTGTGTGCGTAACGAAAAATTATTAATAAACATATTTTGTAATCACTTTGTGTGTAATTTATTATTCGAAGTCGGTATACACAATTCGTACGAATTCGATTATTGAATTATTCCGCTTCGATTTACAACAGGATGGGATCGTGTGGTGTGCAAATTATTCAACGAGTTGGAGCAATATATAAGACACTTGATAAGAAGTAGGGGAGAATGTACTCGGATTGTCATGAGAATTTAATGTATATTTTAGCTTTTATGAGCTTTTCATGAGCTTTTATTGATATGAGCTTTTACTGTATCGTCTTTAGTTTAAAGACCAACGAAGTATACGTAGCAGTGGGAGCCAATGCAGATTAAATTATTTCCTTTAGATGGACTTAAAGCTTTGCTTTATAAATCACAAGTATAAAGCACAGTTTTCTCTACCAAAATGTATCTACTATATAATATTGAGGATGCATCGAGTAAACTCAGTCTCGCGTCAACCCTTTGCTTAATTCATAGAAGCCACTTGCTTCATATATAGCTCTATCATGTAGAGCTTTTCATTCATAGCCCTTTTATATTTTTATATACCTTCTAGAAAGTCTAGGTAAACCCAAGGAAAACATCATTACAGTTTGAAAACAGTAAACACTTTGAATATCATTACGAGTTTTAGGTAAGAGGTGGTTATCATTATGATAAACACCAGGATTATTTTTGATTGAAATAATCGATGGCCGACACTATATTCGGTATATGATAGACATATCGACAAACCAGAAGAAAATTGATTTGAATTGATAAAATATTATTGCCACTGGACTGGAACCTGAATTTATATGTTGAGTGTTCCATGTTTTATGTGAGGTTTTCTTTAAATTTTCAAAACTTGTGAAGGGTAACACCAAAATCGGTAACACCAAAATCGATTTTTACACGTTGACATCCAAGCTAACAAAATTCACTTAATTCAACAATTGAAGCCAACTGGCCATCAGAATTGTCATCGTTTTGTTGATTTCACTCAAAGCTCATTTTCACCGAAGAAAATCTAATGTCAATATTCTGAATAGAATAATTTCTTGAACGATCAGGCGTAAGAGGTGTAATACTAACTAAGTATTTGCTTTAATCAACGGATCTTGACGTTTAATACTAAGAACACGGATGTTTTTGAGAACTATTAGAATACAATATATCAGAATACTAGGTGCTGTAGACCAAATACTGGGAGATAAGTGTTTAATCACCTGAACCTTTCAGAACACTACACGAAAGCTATGTCAATCGTTGAGAAGTAAAAACTATAATTCGTGGTTTCTGCACCTAAGATACTCTTGCAGCCTGCCATCAGTAAATTGAATATGGTAATAGGATCAGTAACCAGGCGTACAATATATATGAAAATAATCGTCCAGTTAGTTTTCATGAAACAGTGACAGATTTAAGTATAAAAGGTTTGTCAAAAGCCAACCCTTTGTTTCATGGAGGTGTCATATCGCTTACATAAATTCACATAATTCAACAATTGAAGCTGGTCATCCTTTTAACATAACGATGAAAAAATCATCCAAGTTCATTTCCACAACAACGAATACGTTACTAAAATTGTCGTAATCAGGAAACTAGAAATATGAAGATTGTACGCTACCGTGAGATGTAAACTGACTTTTGTTGAGTTGATTTGGTAATTAAATTTTTTTGATTAGGATTCAAAATATATTTAACTCAACAATTGAAGCCAACTGGCCAACAGAAACGTCGCCGTCTTGTTGGTTGGACACTCAGAAGTAAAATGAGCATATTTCAGCAAAAGCTCATTTTCATCTGAAAAAAGGAGGAATTAATTTCAATTGGGTGTAAATTGATTTAAATAAGACGATGCTACAGGTCACACATATTGTGAACAGATGTGGTTTGCATTGTTCTGGATAGAAAATTTTGCTTCGAGTTCATTCAATGGAATGAATTATGATGCAGACATAGAACAAAAGCCATGGAGATCAAAATCAAATCGAACAAACACTTTCTACAACGATCAGATTTGAAAGTATTTATACGACACCAAGTATTAGCTTTCATCCAAGGATTCTAATGTTGGAGACTAATAAATGGATAGGACATTTTTGATGAACTAGTGGAAGACCAAACATGGTTATTAGTGTTAGATCAAACACAAAATTATTTAATGACCTGAAGCTCCAAGAACAATACACAAAATCTGTCTGACTCATGAGTACAAAAGCTAAAATTTGTGTTTGCTGCAACTAAGATATTCGTGCAACCTGCAATCAGAAAATTGAATATGGTAATAGGATCTGTAACAGGGGGTAAGTAAAGTATATATGAAGACAAACCCCTAGTTAGTTCTTATGAAACAGTAACAGCTAAACGTTAAAATGCTTCGTGAAAGGTCAACCCTTTGTTATAACTTTTATGCGACACATTTATATCGAATATTATACGTTGCCTAATACACGCAACCTTACAAAAATTATCTTTACTCAACAGTTAAAGCCACCTGACCATCATCAAAATCGACGTTTTGTTGATTGGACTTTGATCATAATGAGCTTTTTATGATTTGATTTCCACCTGAAAACAATCGTGGTACCAAATTTGACAGAAATCTAATGTCTAGGCAATAGGCTACCAATATCGTGCGATTTAACATAATCAGTCATTGAGTGGCTCTAATTGGCAAACTCAAGCGAAATTTTGATGCATACCTGTTACAGGAGATCAAAAACCCTTCTTACTGTAACAGGAATAACAAAAACCAAGTATTTGCTTTAACCAAAGATTCTGACGTAAAACAGGAAGATATAACAAAAATTTCTAAAGATTGATGACCTGAAGCTTTCAGAATAATAAACAAAAGTCTAAATCATGATCAGAAAAATATGAGTTTCCTGGTTGCAGCAACTAAGATACTCAAGCGATTTGCCGTCAGGTATTTGTGATTAATGAATAAATTCAGACTGTCTTAATCATTCACCATTAGAAATGAACATCCTCAGTAATTAAGTCACTAAGTCAGTAATTAACTACCATGTTAGATAAATTTATATCTAACATGGTAGTTCTCTCGATCTTATCAGTTTACATACTCGATCAACATATTTTATCGTTAATTATGCCAATCGAAATAATCAAATACATCAAATTGGCAAGACGAGGTGATGTTGGCTTATTTAATAAAAAATGAGATAGACCAATGCATCTTGCTGATTATATCGTCTTGGGTATATGGACCATAAAAAAGATATGGATTCCAGCTCGAGCAGACACTGGGATGGAATGGAACTGAGCAAATAAATTATCTGATAAAACAAACCGAAGTAGACCGAGAATGATCAAAAAGAAAATAAAATCTTTGGAGTTTCAATAGTATAGTCGTATAGATAAAATATGAGAAAGCTTTTAGAGCTAACGCTACAAGACATCAAACTAAAGAAAAGTATTTTGTTACAAGTGAAAATCTGCAGCAAAATGTGGTATTGAACGTAAATAACGGTGTAATTGAAATATTATCAAATCGGAGCTTTTAATCTCAATCCAGAAATCGAATAGAATATATAGTTCAGATATTTACAGAAATCAAATAGAATATATAGTTAGATTGAAATAGAACAAACAGAGTTTCGGCGAAGATTTAGAGCTTCAATATACGGAATTGTAACTAAAAGTTGTCGAAGCTTGCATGTGTACACTACAAGACTACAAGAATTGTCAGTGTTACATGGTACATTACCGACGCACTGTACTCGTACATAGAAAATCGACACCGTTTTAAGATCAAACAATTTCTTTGGAAGCAACCGTCCTTCAACGGAAACTGGTCCTAAGTTCCAGAACTTTTCCTTCGAATGGGCATTCACATTCAAACAGCATCGGTATCTTGATGATGTCCATTCATCTAAAAGTAAAGCAGCAAAACCGCGTTCCATTTTCCAGTTGCATAGAGTTAAGTGATTTTGGTAACACATAATCTCGACCGCCTCTAGTCAAAACAATTCGGAATTCGCTATGGATATATCGGAATTCGAAATTATATTTATAAGAACGAATTTCGAAATTCTCGAATTTCAAAATTCAAAAATGCAATCGCTAGAGGGAGACCAGCAAAATACAGTTCAACGAGCTTTGAGTGAAAATGGGATATCATAATGTTGCGATGAAAGGTTATTGGCCATCTTTTGAAGGAGATCTTACCATAAATATGGTAAGATCTCAGTTGTTGCTGAAAGACTTTAATTTATCAGTCTGGAACGTCTTAAACCACCTAAAGACGTTTAAGAAGGAAAATATTGGGACAAAAATGTTGTGAACACTTATGATAGACAAAGTTTTAGGATCTTGCTGGCCATTCTCATTATCCATGTTCTCTGAATAATCACATGTTCCGAATAAACACTGATGACCTTGAGGTTACCAGATGCCTTGAACAAACAGATTTCGGAACAAATAGTGTACGTCTGGGAAGAGTTGCCACAAGGAGCTAATCGAGCCCGGTTGACTGAAAAAAATCGTGACACTAAGGCCATCAGATACTATCGGTAAAAGATAGCAGCTGACACTCTCTGTCTTCCAAACAATTTTGTCGGCTCGACTACTAACCACCCTGTATAATGTGACGTCTTCAAAACGTAATCATCAACATAGGTGTTCAAATTTCAATAGTTTGTGTTTTTAATTTTCCACCTCATCAAGCTTTAATGGGATATACGTATATATTCGGAAATGGGATACCACCCCATTTTTTCTTAACACCCATTTAGCTTTGTTGTTTTATCTTTCGTATTATTAAATTCCGTGTGCAAAAAATGTAAACCGACGCTTGTGGCTTTTCATTTTTCGAGTATATACGATCTGTTGATGTTTTAAAAAATTAAGGTTTTTCCCGTTCTTGTTTTTGTTTTGTCATTTTCCGCGGAATGAGAAAAGCGGGTTTCCTTTGAAAAACAATGACATATTCAAATTGTTATAAGAAAAACCCGATTTTTATTTTGTTTCCCTGCACGTTTTTGACGAACATAAAATGAAAATTACATTAAGCAAGAAAATAGAATGAAAAACAAAATGAGGAAGGCATAACGACGAATAAAACCAACAGCCTGGAGGCAAATGCTGGGATAATGTAGAATTGTTTCTTTTTATTATAAACACACATACTAAGGTAGACGTGTATACTTATACCCAGTATAGGAAGGAGAATATTGTTACATAAAATTTGAATTAAGGTAGTTTTAGTTGTTCTGCCATACCCATGCTCGAAATACGCAACATCGAAAAAAAAAACGCAAAAGAAAACTCGAATAACAAACATCGTCGTTGTGGTATGAGGAAGACACCCGTCTTGCACACTGGTACATATGTCGATATAACATTTCTTTCTGTATGCCTGTAGATAAACCCCAAACCAGAGTCATTTCAATAAAACAAAACGAAAATAAATTTTCATGGATTTTTCTTGTACTGCTGCTGATGATGGAAATGAAGCCATCACATATTCATACACAGACACGAGGTTTTAGGCTATACCTTTAAAGTAATGAAGTTCAATATAATGTAATGGGTTTTATTTACATGTATTGTGGATTCTATCCGTGGGGGAAAAATTGCTGTGCCGGTGCTTTTCACCGAATTTATGGTTGAAGTAAATATTTATGTTTCCATATACGAATTGTATGTTGCTATAATGGGATTGAAAGAGTTGGGTTTGTTATGTTTAGCTGTACTTTTGTTGGGAGTAAATTATTGCCCTAAACGTAATTTTATTAATAGCAGGCTTAATTGGTTGAGGTATCACTATATCCCCATCCACACTTACCACTGAGCTGGAACGGGCCTCAACCTGAATACAGCTTTAATTACTTTGTCAGAGCTTTTAAGTTTTTCCTTGTCTAGTTCCCAAACTAGAATAGGACAGATAGTATGTTTGAACACTTCATTTCGAGTTGGTGCTCTTTCCCATACAGCCCGTTGTATACTATTAGTTAACAGCTCAAGCACACCTTCCAATTATTAAGGTTCTTTTTAAAGATGGTCTTGTCTTCAATCAAAATCCGAACGGGATCTTAATTTATCAAGAAATACGCCTTGTAATATTGCGCACATCAGATGATAGATCATAAACGATTCTGAGTATACTTGTTACATATCACTTTGGATGGAGTCTGGTATTTTATTACTGATTGTACAGCCTGATATCCCTTATAGTTTGATTGATGATATGCTGAAGCTTCACTACGTGGTTTCTTATCGTTTTTGCTCGATGAATGGGATGAGAACAGAGGAAACTTCAATATGTGTAACTAAACAATTTCGGTGTCTTTGTCCAATTGCGTGCCAGATTACCAATCTTTTGACCTTATTCCAGGCGTCTTTCAATCTAATAGTTAAAGCTTATATGCTGAAGAATCATGGTTACATATAACAGATCATGCCTCATTCGACTCAATTGCGGGTGAAAAATTTTTAGTCATAAGTGGGACAAAGAATAAGATGGAGCTATTACCTAAATAATTGGTAATAGATCAAAAAATTATGTCTTTATTGACAATACCTCATTAAGAATTTTAACAGAACCTATACATATTTGTAATGGATTACCCACAGAGTTCGTTCCTATAGGAAACAAATTTTAATCAACAATCATAGTGGATCAATCTTTAAAATTATCGTGCAATATTAAAAGCTTTTGCACTAAGAGCCATGCTTTTCAACTAAGAGCCATTATTCATACAGATACTGCAAATGGACATTCAGGCTTGATCAAGTTGTAGCTTGTTACCTCTGCCATCTATTATAGAGTAGCTACATTTTAAAGCTTATTGCCATTGTCAATGGGTTCTACAATAATTATAAATGTATTCATCCACGTCCCTATCGAAATTCCTCCGTTGCTTTAACTAAACGTGTTCGTAATATCGTGCTTTCTAGATACATAAATCATCATATGCATGTATGTGCTTTTTTGAGTATGGTTTAAAGTTTCCATAAATTATATAAGACACAGCAGTCAAATCCACATAAAATCTATTAAGCCCTAACGAGATAAAAAAGATTAAAACCACAGTAAAAAAGTTTCCCCGTAATGGAAAGCCCAGTTTCATTTAAAATGTATACATGGGTTGGGATTAAAACGAATAATCTCAAATTTTTTGTTGCTATTTTTTGTCCCGACTCTCCGGACTGCCACAATTTTTGGTAATAAATCCAACAAACCCTTTATAGCACACATAAAGGTAATTAAAACGCTTTAAGCTTTCCCATATAAAGATTATTTTTTTCACGTACATGAGCTTTCGAGTACACAACCCAGTATGAATGAAAATTTTAACTTCGATTGAACGTTATCATTACAATCAATGCCGCTTTTATTGAATATAATGACACACACTATACACATCATATTATTCGGTCGGATAATGAATAGAAAATTTGATTTATATTCAATTTTGATTGAAATCTATTTTGGCTGCAATCAAATAATATAATAAAAATTGATTTATTTCAAAATCGATTTAACATTTTCATTTGAGACACGAACACAATGAATGTTGTTGTATGTGGCTGTTGTTGGTGTTCGTTAAGTGTTCGATTAGATGTTGGAATAAATAAGAGTGCGAATCGTTGATGAATCTGTAACACAAAGCTGCTATTATTGGTTGACTTCAGAGTGGTGATCTCACTGAGTGTCAGAGAGCTTTTCCTTAACACACACACAGTATACAATAATTGTTGTCTATAATTGTCTATGTTCAGGTACCGATCTCGAACGCTTATATGATAGAAGAAAGTGGCATGGGTACTCCATCCAGCAAGGTGTATTACAGAAAAGTAAAAGCTATCCAGTTGAAGTGAGAGATTTGGGTCACGAAGAAAGACGAGCTTGCAAGACTTGGCAGAGAACTAGAGCCCCTGAAGATAAAACAATTAAAAGCTTTCTTAGTAACTTGACAGGTAAATATGATATGGACTATTCACTGTGGAAAAGACCTAAACAGCTCATCTGTTTGCCGAACACCCAAAAATTACCTTCAAACCACCAACTTGTCTGCCTAGTGAATGAATATATAACACTGGTTGGTAAAATAGACGAGGTACTTATGCCATCAGTCACTGTGAAAGATAAAAAACGGCCTGATAACAGCGAAAATAATCAAAGCACTACCAGGAATAAGCACTACGGAAACTACTCTTTAGACAAAGCTATGTTCCGAGCCAGTGGAAATAAATGACAAAACACTAGGCAAATCACTGATACGATTGAAAAGGCGCTGGAGGAGAATAAGATATGTTCAGCAGTACTCCTAGACGTAGCCCAAGCATAGGATAAGGTTTGGCACCACGGTCTGGAAACGAGATCTGTCAAACAATATTTTAAATTGCTAAAGTCTTATATAAATGACCGTTACTTTCGGGTGACTCATGAAGAGGAGTACTCAAAACTGCTGAAAATATTGGCAAGAGTCCCACAAAGTATAGTGTGCCTGCCGCTTTGTTATACCTTCAATATAAAAACGATTAACCAAATATAGTAGACGCCAGACTAAGGACATTTGCTGATGACACTGCAGTTATGACCACTGATACTAGTATTTTCGGGTCAACACGGACACTACAAAATGCTATAAAAAAAATGAACACGTAAACCTAATCAATCCTTAAACCTATTGGACGTACGGTATTCAACTTGGGAGTTGTGCAAAAAATACTATACACTTAAGATCAAACATACATTAACATAGTACTACGTAGCATTTTGAATGCTAAATGGTATATCAGGAATGAAACCTCCATCGAGAACTTAACATGGAAAAGCTCAGCGATGAAATACTTAAATTTGCAAGGAGTCATGTATTGTGACTACAGCAGCATGACAACGGGGAGCTGTGGAATCTGAATCATACCAAGGGACAAAAGTGCCTCAAAAGGTCAAAGCCCTTAGAATTTACGGAAATCAAAGGACTGAACGAACTAGGACAAACTGATTTTTATAAGATGCTACACCGCTTACATTATCCGAAATTTACTAGATTGATAGATAATAACTGAGAATAGTTAAAAAAAAATTAATGTCAAGCGAAACAGCTTTTAAAAGTGGTTTGTAAAACTTGCTGTTTATCTTCTTGACTTGTGTGAAAGTAAAGCGAACAAAATATTATTTTGTTTTGTAGCAAGGACTGTCATTATAAAATGTGCTTTTACCTAAAAAAAAATTTACCTTAACAAATCAATTCACGTTATTTCGATGACAGTTATTTCGAGAACGGAAACCCTATCAACCAAATCTTATTTACCAAACATAGTTTACCTACTCCCGAGAACATTATATCTATTGAATATTGACAGTGTCAATTAACAGCCACCAGCTTTGTAATTAGGCTTCCGATTTTCGTCAAACCGACCCACCTAAACATTTGGGGCATCCTACAAGCGAATCGATATACTGCTTTATGACGCTTTGTGCCATTGTAAACAATATACCTGGATATTTTATCGTTTCTGATTCTGACGAAAACAATTAGTCGTCGTTGTTATAAAACTCATTTCCCATGGGTAATTCAAACGAAACAAAAAAATTTGTCCAACCAAAAGAAAAACTCAACTTCTTATACCAAAATATATAAATCAATTATACGTAATTCAATATGGGAAGCAAAAATTTACCTTTAGTCTTGTTAAAGTATAATATAATATACGAATTCATTGGAAATCTATTAAATTACGATTTTCTCATTTTCATCATCATTATACTGTTACGGCGCGGACACAAAAACAAAAACCAATCGAGCTTTGTTTTTTTTTTTTGTATAAGGTGTTAAACTGTCAACAACCTTTTCAATAATGATTTTCCTTTCGGTTATTTTTTTTTTGTTGCTATTTTCCATTTCACACCAGACCAAACCCACCCACAAATACCAGTCCGCACATCAATAAAAATCAATCCCAGAAACACCATACACACCGCAGTATTTATATATACATTTGAGGTAATCGCGATTCATTCGATTTGAAATGTATTTTATAGTGTTCTGTGTTTGTTGTGGATGGGCGGTTTTCATGTTAAGTGGAAAATGGAAAATTAATTGATTTTCATGTGAAACATAAACAATTATTTATTTATTTTCGAAATTGGAACAAATTAATTCATGAATGTCATTAAAATTTCATTAATAATTTTTTTTGCTACACTCGCATACATACGAGTGCGATGTGCACATTTATGGACGTTGGACTTTTCAATTATCGTGTATGGTTAGTTAATTGTTTTTTTATGCCTTGGAAAAATATATTTTTTTAATCAACTGTACACTGTATTAAAAAAGGATTATATATGGATGCGGATACAGATACACAAGGCAGATAATTAATTCATAATTATTTTTTTTTGGCTATTCATAACTTCCATTGATCCATTTTTCACTTTGTTGTGTTAAAAACGAAAAGAAAATCTTGATCATGGTCAAAAGGAAAATTTAATGAAGTGGAAAAGTATAATAAATCCTTTTTTGGAAATATGAATGAATTTTGTTGGATTTGTGGTTTTTTGGAAGATAAAAAAATTTAATTTATGGTCAAACAAAACTATGTAATTAAGGCCATAGTGATTTGTGTGTTGTTATAAAAATGTTCGTCGAAAATTAGTCGAACTGTCAATATAAGATTTATTGCCAGTTGGTAAAAATAAAATAGTTTAGTTATAAGACATATTAATCCAATTAAAAGATAACATTTGAAATATCATTCCGATTTGAAAAAATGAGACACTATAATGGACAGAGAGCTGAAAACAATGACAAAAACGTGACTTCAAACCGGGTGTCTAAAAATTTCAAACACCAGGAGCAGCCGGATATTTCTTGCTCTTCAACGGGTTTAACTGAAAACCGAACGATGCGAAAGCCTTTTAAACTTTTAATTTTCGCGCAACATATTTTAGGTATAATACACTGAAAGGAAACAACTAGCATATCAGAAAGTGACACAGGTTGAAACGGTACTTACCAAAGTCGTTGAGTGGTTTAAGTCGCTTAGGGTAGCCGAATTAAGGAGAATAATTGCTGAACTACTGGAGAGAATTGTGATGTTTTGTTGTTAATCCACTGTTACTCCAACTATAAGTACACAGATAATATACTTTCTAGGTTCACACCATAATACTGGTTGAAAAAGCTAATCGACATAGACCTAACCTAGTGTTATATAATAGTTCCCTATCAGAACCTTCTTCTTTTTAGTATAGACACAAGATTTTAGAGTACCTTAGTTTTTTAAAAATTGGGGCTCATTACGTTAAATTCCAATAGTTAGCGATCTGGTGAGAATGGAAGGTTACCATTTTGGTTTACACTCCCAAAAGTATACACTGTCTATACATTTTGAGTTACCGGACCTAAACATTTTCCAATGCTGCATATATTCTGTGGCCTCTAGAATCATCACTTCATTGAAACAAACCTAAATGAGTATTAGACAAAAGTGTCAACCTCTTTAGACACTGTTGAGCACTTTTAGTACTCTTGTTTTGTATATTTTCTCACGAAACTGTATTGCCGCCACATTTGGCAATGAAATAGAGTGCATGCTGCGTCATACGAGGGTCCCGAGTTCAATACTCATTTATAAATAACTGTATTGGATGGGATCGCAGTTCACGTTTGAAGACTAACTAGCGATGTTAACAAAAAGGTTTTGAAACAGAATGGGATAAAATGTCACTATAAACCAGTCGAGCCTCAGTGATGATGAATGAAGTATAATGTTAAGACCATACAATAGACCGACTCAAATTCATTTGAACTCATTGATGTGACAGATTCAGTATTAAAGTTAAAATTGAGCTTTTTAAGCTCTATCTCGTCATAGTGTTATCATACCTATATACAATCAGTTAAACTGTGATTCATTGCCTATACTTCGAAACTGGTTGAGTTCTGATTATTTATGAGAAATTTAACAATTTGCTTCTTGCTCTAAAGAGTAAAAATCATCCAAACTAGGTAGGTATGGTACGCATAGAGGAAAGTTTTTATTGATTTATATGTGTTTTGACACAGGAGCGGAACAATTAAAATGTTTTTCAATAACTAATGGTAAAAAAATTAAAGATGGTGTATAGAGTTTGTAATTGAAGATTTAAAGCTTTAAAATTAGTTTTTAAAAGCTTTTGTTTTGTTAAGTAGTTTTCAACTTCCTGTCTATCACGAATACATAATTCGTTATTCTAAATATCGTTCGAATATAATCTTGGACTTTTGAAAGCTTTTTATATCCATATGATTAAGCTTTTCTAGACTAGCTAGACACTTCATTAAATACAAAAAAAATTAAAGTTTACACCTTACGGATTTGAAACGAAGCAAATCGACCATTATTGATAAAAGTTAGAATAAGCAAGCTTAATGGACAAAGACAAGATATTCTGCTAATATCAAAAACTTTTTAAAGAACTTTTTTTAAAAAATTTTTTTGGTGAAAAGTTGGATATCCAGTTTTTACTATAAGACGATGTAAAACGGTGATCTATAATCAATCTTTTTTCAATGTATTTTTAAAAGCTTTCAAGTAGTGTTTTACTTCCTCTGTATTCCGTTCAGTAGTTTGTAACTTTTTTATCGTTCAAAATTGGACTTTGAACAACTTTGCATATCCGTGTGATTTAGTTCAAGCTTTCTCAGACTAGCTGGAATTTATAAAATAAACTAACAGTTCATGGTTTCTGTGTTTGCTTCGTAAACCGAAAATTATTAGTAAAAGTTTGAGCTAGAAAGCTCCAAATATCTCAATTATATTTATAAAAGGAAATCTTAACGATAAATAAAAACGAGAGATTCTGAAAACAGGACCATACATATTTAATTATACCATAGAAATTTAAAGGTTTTCTAGAGCTTTTTATAATTTATTTCATTTGTTTGGTTAAAAATCATTAAATATATATTCGACTCAAATTCGGTGAAAAGTGGGTTGTTCAAGCAGTTTTTATATATAAACGTTGGACGGATTTTTTAATGTTGAAAGCTTCAACATTTGATTTTAACAGCTTTTGTCTAGTCACGAAGCTTTTTACTTCCTCTCTATGATGTTTAGTAATTTGTTACCTTTTGCTATCGTTCGCATGTGAGTTGGACTAAAAAAGCTTTTATATCCGTGTGATTTAGTTCCAGCTTTTTTAGACTAGCTAGATTTTACTTTAAATTTAAAAACGAAACTAATATTTTATGGTGTCTTTCGGGTTTGCTTCATAAGCCGTAAATTACTAGTCAAAGTTTGAGCTAGAAAGCTCCAATTTTTTTAGAGCTTTTTCGAATTTATGTCACATGTTTGGTTAAAAATCATAAAACATATTGGACCCCAATTCGGAGAAAAGTTTCATATTTAAACAAATTTTTACTTTGCTTCATTTTGAATTATGCCATCATCTTTTCAAATAAAGCTTTTTTTACCCTCAACGGATAAGAAATGAAAATCGTCTTGTCTACTTATGAACAACCAAATAAACTGTTCCAGTTTTAAGGCAAAAAACAAGCTTTTATATATGCGTTTCAGTCTTGATAAGAACCACCTACATCCTTATATCGACTTGACTTTATGCTATACCGATCATGCAATTTGGTGAGTAAAGTAAATTAATGGTTTGGATAATGAACTGTGAGATAAAACGATATAATAGATATAAAATCTGTTGAGACTTAAGCACCATAACGAGGTATAATAATAAATTGCGTTAATTAAATCGACTTTTTGTATAACAAATCTTAAACACCATATGCTTCAACATAATATATAAATCAAAACCCCGAGATTCTCATTCTTTATATGTTAAACCACAAAAATCGTTTATCTCTATATTCTCCACCCGTATACCAACACATACGTTAATGATATACCCAAACTTCCATTTATCACTTCAATTGCATTCATACATAGACGGAAAATTTGTTCTTATCTCCACACCAGAAAAAGAAAACCGACATTTTCTTTAAGGAAACCTCATTTTTTAATTTATTTCAAGACTATACACGAGCAAGATTTAACAAACAAAAAAAATAATAATAATAAATTTCCCAAAAGTGGAAATGCGAAAATTGAAAACCAAAATTACGAAAAACATTTTCTTTGGTAGAATTTATGCGCGAATTTTTAGTTAATAAATCAAAGTATTTGATATACGATTGTGTGTACATGGTGGTTTGATACACCAAAAGCGGATTTTTCACTTTTTTGTTGGTTTCTTACCTTTTGCGGTTTAAGATTGAGAGGATTATTGGATGCCATGTTACATATTATATCAACATCTTTCTGTGACGCAAAACATTGGATTGTCTTGATAAATAGCTTTAAGGTGAATGATTTACAGTTACGTGATGTTAAATTTATCGGTTGATTAACTTTATAAGTTGGACAAATAGGGGCTTCTTTGGTACCTCTGCATATTTTGGTCCGAGGCGTTTCGTTTAAATACTCATGGGCACATATCTTAAACTTTACATGCTTACATAGTATTTGCATATATATTAAAAATCATCCACCTAGGGAGCTTTATAAACTTTGAAATCGCTGTATAGACGCATATTAGTAAACAACGATCCAAGAGCTTTCCTTTTGCCGACAGTAAAAATATTTTATAGCATATTTTTTTGTAAATATATTAATAACTCCAAGTTCTTAGTATTTTATTTATTTAGTCAAGTAGAAAAATATCCCAGCAGTTTTGTTAAAAATAACTCAAAACTTTTCTTCACAAAGCTTTTTTGACACAAACGGAAAATAACAGAATTTTTTATGCCGAAAATAATATAAACCTAATCTATAATTCATAAAACTTATTTTCACGAGCTTTTCTACCGTACACAAAACCACTGCCAAAACTATATACATAAAAGCTCTGACGATAACGAAATTTAACACTGTACTTTGTTACACAAAGTAGTTTTGTTTTTTGAGATACATAGATGGGATGCAGAGAAGAACCTAACCTTATTTTCAAAAACAGAACAAACTTAAATTATTTTAACTTTGTTATGAATTTTTTCGAAAAATTTATTTATACATATATTGCCAAAGTTTGTCACACAAAAAAAACAACTTTTATAGCACCACAGGTGTGTGGACGTCATCTTTTTGTGCTTTAATGTTCGAGTAACTTTTTACGGCAACAAAAAAATATATATTTAACTTTGTCAGTTTTTCAAAATATGTATTTAAAGTATTTGGAGCTTTTATGTTGAACTACGCCAACACACAACCCAAAATAAAAGCACAACACATAAGCTACTTAAGAATATTAAATGGTTTTAAAACAACATTCATAGATAACATCATAACGATATAATTTACATACTTATGTTGTTGTGTTCAACATAGTTGAAATCGTTTGGAATTTTTTTTGTTACTTTTTGCAAAATTGTTTATGTACGACATGATAGCATGGCGTATCATGCCTGTCGTGTCGTATGAATATATTTTTATTATCGCCGTCATCGCGTTGGGTATATATCTGTTGAATTACAGATTACATAGATTTTTTTCTTGTTCGTCTTGTGTAGTTTGTGTATATATCAGCCGTTAACAAAATAGCTGTCATCTTTTAAGATGCTTTTATATATTATGTGAAAGCTTAATACAAACAGATTTATATAAAGGGTATTCAAATTGTTTTATGCTGAGCGCAACATATAATAATTCGTTATCTTTCGGAAGAAGTATATAACACTTGTATAATAACAATTTTACAAGCCTTATCAGTTGAAGATTGAACAAATAAGAATTTGTGTAAAGTTTGCTAAAATGGAGTTAGGTACAGTACAGGTGTATCCAAATAAAAGCTCGATTTCATTGAAATTCAACTATAGTTAGACACATTTAGTAATCAGTTTTTTATGCTTTTCAACTCAACAATTAGGAATCAAGATTTTCACTCTACAGTTGTCGTTATAACAAGTTAAGATTTGCTTTATCATCTAATTAGTTTCAAGTACAGATCAAAAACCACAAACAGCTAACATTTATTAAATATTTTCAGATTCTTATCTAGCAACTTTAATGTTCGTGGCAAGTAAACTTGCAAGTCATTTCAACAATTTCGTGTTTTTGGTTAAACGTTCGAGCTTTAAATCATAAAAATCCAATTACAACACACATCAACTATTTAAAAACGATTTAACACTTGCCTCGACTGGATTCGTTTTTTTGTCCAAGTACTTATCTAACCCAACGAATATATATATAAATTTGCCTGGTGAATCACGATACGGGAGACAAACGCACGACATAAACGAAATAAGTAAGTGGAATATAATGTATTATTTTCGTGTATATGTCGAGATAATTTCATTTTTGTTGAAGATTTTTTTTTTATACGTATATAGCAATGATCTGAAGATAAAAAACCACTTAAGACCACCAACAGAAATAGCATGTATAGAATTGTGGATGTATGATGAAAAAGCAGCTAAAAATAGAACAATTTAATATACAAAGCTTGTATACGTACCACCCTCTCAAATAAATACTCATGTGTGATAACTTTGGTATATTATTATACTAAGTTTTTATTTTTAATTGAAGCTTTTTTATCATATATTTATATACTTCTTCGCCCCTTTTCGCTTTTTGGTGCTGTTGAAAGCTTGTTGAAAAACATCAATTTCAACTCTTATTTAATTTTTTACGTGACAAGAATTCAATATCTACTTCTTCCGTATATATACAACTTTCGATCGTACTCGTTTTATGTCGTGTTTAAGTTGCAAGCAGAGAAGTTAAAATCAATATAAAAAAATTTAATTTACGTTTGACAACTCTCGTAAGTACATACATGTATCGTATTTATTAGAAATAGAACTTTTTATTGTTGATTGTGTATGTCTGCGTGTATCGGCGCGAAGAGTTGATTCTTCCGACTTTTGATATTTTTTAATTATAAACTCAGCATTAATTAAATATTTCAAAGCGATAAAAGCTTATTTTTACTTTAAATTGTAAAATAGAAGCAAAATTAATTTCCGAAATTGGTTGTCATTATATTATAAAAGCACGAGAGCAATAACGACTTGTATAAAAATTAAATACTTTTTGGATGAAATCAAACTGTAAATTAAGCAATAACTATTTGAGCTTTTAAAGAAGAGAGCTATTTAGTCAATTTTTATTTGTACAGTAATCTCCTTTCGGCCAAATTGTCACATGGCACCGTAACAGCTTCCTTTGATCGCCCGTTACCATAAAATCTACACTGGAGGCATACTGTAGTCATTCGACCGAAATATTAACAATCAATCACCATATATCAACTCGTGGTTATTCAGCAAACAAAAATACCTTACCCCTCTTAAACATCTTGTGGAAACCCTAAAGCTCGTGAGAACACGATACAATTCGCTAATCTACAAGTAAATTGATCAATAGTGCTACTCGACACATCTCGTAAATTCAAATTTTACTTCGATAATTTAAAGTTGTACTTCGATTCTTTAAAGTTGAGCTTTAACTTAATTTTGCATCCATTTGGCCTACAGTTTCAAAACACGATAAGATACAACAAACAAAATTTTACAATATTTTAAAAAGCTTTTAAATTATAAAGCTTTTGGAAAAGCACTTAAATCACTATGGCCAACAACTGTGTCAAATTACTATTATCAATAAAAATGGTCAATCACTATGGTCAGAAACTGTTACTATAAAAATATTTGTAAAAGCTGGTAAAGCACAATGGTAAATAGCTGTAACAGATTCTTAAACAGAACGGAATTAGTTTTGTACCATCGATATTTTAAATAACAAACTTTTAAGAACCAAATAGAATGACAAAAACTATTTCTTCAAATTGACAACAACAACATTTGATACTGTATAAAAAATTGTGAATAGTAAAGTAAATAAGTCTAACAGTGATTGAACTTGAAGCTCAAATATTAAGCTTCCGTGTAAAAAGCTCATATTAAAATTTTGAAAATTTTCAAACTGAATCGCAAAAGTCGTGCAACAATTTTATTCTATCTGCTATAGTCAAGGTTAATTGTGTTTAATAACGCCTGGATTTCAAAAACTACAAACAACGATTATGTGGCTTAAAATGGATTCCTATTCACGAATACAATGATTTGACAATCATTTTTATAATACATCACTTTATTATCTTGACATAACACACATAACTCCCAAACACACACACAAACAAAATAAAAAACTTCACTTGTCAACTTTCCCTCTAATCGTTTCGTTAGCTTTTACTTTCCTTTACAAAATCTAATCAGAATTCAAGACAAAAAAAGTGGTTAAACCTTTGTCAAAACTGACAGACTTGGAATCTCTCTATATATTGTATTTTGGCAACTGAACCACATTCAATTCGATGTATACACACATACACACACACACACACACTCAACAATTGAATTTTCACTCACATCTAAAAACAAATTGTCTTTTTCTTAAGCACAACGCTAGAGATTTCTTCTCTACCTTGTATCTGTTCGTATGTCAGTATCATGTTTCTCATGTTTAATTTTCATTTTGCCATCATTTTTAATCCATCTAACCGAAATCGTATAACAAAATTTTCTATATTTTTGTGCAAGCAAAATCACAAAATTTATTATAAATCCTCTATTCACTTTCATAATCTCTGCTGTTTAGTCTTTCCGTATGAGGATATATACAGAAGCATTGAACACACAAGTCTGCACCACCGATGGTGGAATATATATATATATATATATATATATATATATATATATATATATATATATATATATATATATATATATAAATATATATATATATATATATATATATATATATATATATATATATATATATATATATATATATATATATATATATATATATATATATATATATATATATGTATTTATATATATATATATATATATATATATATATATATATATATATATATATATATATATATATATATATATATATATATATATATATATATATATATATCTTGTAAAGAGGATATCTAAAAAAAGGAAAATTATTGTTATATAGTAGAGCTTTTTAGTACATAATAAAAATTAAAAAAGAAAAATTGAAAATCTATCATTACATACAAACTGAATTATGTAGTTTATCTTACGTTTAAACCTAACAACAAGAGACAAGAGTCTAAATGAACAGAAAAGAAAATTCCATCTTTCAATCATAAAGCACACTCCATTCATTACTTTTATCACGATGATGAATTTTCCCGTCGATGTTGTTGCTATACATATATACGACTATTATATCGTATTTGGGTATTGTGCTGCGGCTCTTTCACATTTTAAAGTGATTTCTATATCTACACACGCAACAATAATACAACATGAAAGGAGTGAGTAATGCTCTTGCTCATATAATAGCGCATTTGTAATGTTTTGTTGTTATATTGTTGTTGTACTCGATACAATATATCGCTAC